>OZ024909.1:22785194-22822694 GCA_964017125.1 Flabesymbios commensalis | reverse complement strand
CTGGTTTAGCCTAGTGGTTACGTCGAATACCAGTCATATCGGAGATGATGTGTTCGTCTCCCGCTCCGGTATTCAGGTTTCAAAGAAACAACATGTTTCTTCCCTGCAAACTCGTAAAGATTCAAACCCAGCAGACTGCAGATTGTAGCCCAGCAGACACAATACGTTGGATGAATGTTGGTTTAACGTTGGTCCAACGTCGTAGACGGTGTACCAACATTAAACCAGCATTGATTCAAGTCTTGTGTCTCCCGGAAGGGGCCTCGTGACCGAGAGGCAGCGGGCTCGGCTTCGGGCCGGCAAGGCTCAAATTTGTGTGAATGACTTCAAGGGTTGTTAAATAGTACGGAGTACCATAGACATAATTGCACACTCCGAGCCTTTGAACAGTTTGGAGCACTGTATATGCACAATGACAAATATCCGACCTGGCCGCGTTTCGAACCCAGTACCTCTGAGTTTCGAGCCACAACCGGACCGAATGAGCCATCGAGACCGGTATCGAGCCAAATTTAATGATCAGCTAAATCTAATGACACCAATATGGCGGCGTGGTGGGGGCAGGCAGGGGGTGTACTGGGCATGCGTTGGAGCCATGACTACGCGTGGAGGGGTGATTAGAGGAAGTGTAAGGTGTCTCAACCTGTATGAATGACTGCAGATGTTTTTTTGCATACGGATAATTACAAATGATTAAAGTTTAAGTGTAAAAGATAATATACATGATGTATGTTTCCAGTACCAAATCCAGGGACAAAATAATCCCATTTTGGTGTATAGCAGGGTTAATGGGCGCAAGTACATCTATATGGGACTTTCGTACAAGTACACTGACAATGATCAAGTACAAATACAGGCTTTCTTCAAATATACTGTTGTACATTACAAGTACATTTGACATGTCATTTGACATGTACTTAGAAACAATTACCAAGTACCAAGTACATTTTCGTAATTATCGATATGTAATAAATATATGCACAACAAAATACATGAAACAAAATCAACTGAATTCAATAGTATTGTTTTTGTCACACTATATCTGGTATATATTTGTTCACTTATTAATCTAATAAAACAACTCATTAAATTCTGGTATGTTTTTTTTAATTTTCATCTTCATGTGGATGATTAGCGCTCAGAAATTTGTTTGTGATAGTAACATGATTATCTTTTAAAAGTTAACCCGTATGCTGCTGAATTGTGTATAAGTATTTTTCTTTTGTTTCAAGCTGGAATTACTGGCGCAATTTCCAGTTTCAAATGAATAAAAAAAAAAATTATTTATGAAAAACAGACCTTTCCCAAATTAAATTATTTAAATAACTCAGCATCGACACTAAGATATGCTACACATTTTAGTGGTATTTTATTTATTTGCTTGAAAACGTATATATTCGGTCACAAGGGTTAATAGCTCAATGATCAACCGTTCTTTGTTCTAATAGTAAGTTAAACACTGAATACGACATACTAGGATTTTTTGTTTGTATCCACACGTAAAAAACGCACATTGAGCGTTGAAATATTCTTTCGTATTATCAAACTAGAATTCAACTTTCCGCATATAAATGCTAGACAATTGTTATCACCCAAATTATATTCCTTATTTTTAAACGTTTATTTATCAATTCAAAAGAAAATTTAATTCCCGTTGACGCTTCTATAATGGAGAATATATCAGCTCTTGTCACTGAAAGGGTTAATAAGAGTGACCTTAGTATCTTATCACACCTGCTAATTACTAACACGGCCCAGTGACATCGAATGCACTGAAGCGACACGCCAATTGGGTAATTAACCCTTTCACCACCAACATGTTTGAGTACCTGTTTTTTCAGTTTTTTGTTTATAATGACATATTAATTATTTTCACAAAATGAAACAACAGAATTTCCTGAATTTTTTTAATATATTTGCATTCATGTAAACGAATGAGCTCAGCCCATCCCTAGTTTAATATTATAATATACAAGAGATGTAGCAACCATAGGGTTGTATAATTACTGTCTACGGTCGACCATTGTTACATAATGATAATCTCCCCTTTATATTTCTTGTACAAACCTGTCTATGTGTTTGTTAATTCCTCATGACTTGATTTTATCCGCCCGCCACTGGCGCTAACAAGTATACAAATTAAGCTTGAGAGAGTGCCTAATCTAACTGATTGGAGATAAATATATAATATATAGCTCATTAACTAGAAAGCAATATCACAACTTTGTGCATGGATTAATATATAATCCCATCAGTCCTTTTAACGCTGTCAAACAATGTTTTCTTAAGTTAGCATGTATTGTTTGCGATGGTAATTAATGGTAGTCAATGAAATATATATTTAACATACACTTGCTATCAGAAATGGAACTATATCTGTATAGATTGCGAACAATGTTTTTTGTTCATATTAGCTGCATGCATAGAAGCGCTAATTGAAAATAACACATTCGTGAAATTCAAGCAGGATATGTTGCAGTATACATCACTGTATATGATAAGTAATACCCTGTATGATATATACTTTGACATGAGGATAAGTGTGTAACGTATACCATTCATTTCAATAATTGATATTTTTATTTGATTACTTCCCGATGGGTCATCGTTTTTTTATATGCCTGCTGAGATTGACTAAGGGGCAAGTCACCGATGTGTTTTGAAGTTAATTTACGGCTAGTAGTAATTATGCTCATTCTTTGATCTACCATTAATGGAGCGACCCTTCTCTTGAGTGCAATAAACAAACCCTTTGCAATGGCATTTCACATGTGCAATTATCTAATCCTTAAAATGTCTGTCCTCAACAAAATACATAGTAAAAACAGTTCAAATAATTTCTACCGAATGGGTTCCATTTGCATGTCGCCCACCACACATGTCATTTATATATGCGACATGCGGTGAATTTAATAGTGGAGATATGAAGATATTATGAATCTATACAATATATTTAAATACAAGTTTACGTTTCCTCTTATGCTTATAGCTCAAACAGTATGCCTATACTATGTATTATGTAAAATGTTTTAAATCATGATTATTATTATTATTTGAATGGAAATGTAGAATTTGGGTCTTTGGACATCGTAGTATATGACTGGTCGATACAAAAAAATAAACACTATTTATCTTACAAGAAGATGTTATGTGAAACGAGAATACATTTTTATTTAAATACGAGGCTCATTAATATATGTAATAACCCTTTGAATCCCAAGTTGTACATCTTGCATCATGATTGTAATATGTTACTCATATTATTATTGCTTAAGATTAAATGTATATTTATATAATCAATAGAACTACGGGAATTGTATGCATTGCAACATAGGCTAATTCCAAAGAACAGCACACAACTATATTTTATAATTCGTCAAATTTTGCCAATCAGGTAGCTATGTATAGCACTGGCCAGTGTTCATCTAATTTCGGCAGTCAGCTAGCTATATGCATGGTGCTGGTCAGTGATCATCTAATTTTGCCAGTCAGTTGGATATGTATAGCGCTGGCCAGTGGTCATCTAATTTCGCAAGTCAGCTAACCATATGCATGGCGCTCGCCAGTGGTCATCTAATTTCGCCAGTCAGCTAACCATATCCATGACGCTGGTTAGTGGACATCTAATTTCGCCAGCCAGGTGACTATATGCATAGCGCTGGTCCGTGGTCATCTAATTTTGCCAGTCAGCTAGCTGTGCATAGCGCTGGCCAGTGGTCATCTTATTTCGCCAGTCAGCTAACTATATGCATAGCGCTGGTCAGTGGTCATCTAATTTCGCCAGTCAGCTAACTATGTGTATAACGCTGGTCAATGGTCATCTAATTTTGCCAGTCAACCAACCATATGTACAGCGCTGATCAGTGGTCATCTAATTTTGCCAGTCAGCTAACTATATGAATAGTGCTGGTCATTGGTCATCAAATTTCGCCAGTCAGCTAACTATGTAAAACGCTCATCTAATTTTGCCAAAATACATGTATAATTAGCCGGCTGTCTCCCTTTATTACCTTTATTAAATGAATATTATTTAAAGCTTATGCATTCTATATGTGACACAGTACTTATAACCTCTGACGAAATCCCGCAAGATCTGCTCCGAGACCGGAAGATCATTAGATTTCGCGTGATCATCAGATTTGGCTTGACACCGGCCAGCATCCAATACGTGATTCAAACAAGCAACCTTCATATAAGCCTTAATCTTTCAATGCGCACTTGCAATGCGCAGTTACAATGTGCACTATATATGCAGGAGGATATTGGTTGCACGGCCGATGGGGGAGCTTATAATGGACATTACTCTAGATATGATGAGGTGCTGTTTTTTTAGGTGTAAATAAAATGCTTAGGACTATGAAGAATCCCTAGTTATGATCCGCTTACACATAGCTGATGAGATGCTGTTGTTTAGGTGTAAACAAAATTATTAGGACCATGAAGAATCATTAGTTATAATCTGCTTATACATAGCTTGAACCCGTGCATCAGAGTGATCAGAGAATACAGGCTCGTTCATCCAGTTGTATTCGCCTTGAGCTGGAATAACCCTTAAACCACTGAAATATTTTTAGATAAACCATGGCGACTAATGGATTTTTTTTTTGAAATCATCATAAATATCTCAAGTAGCTCTTTCTGATTTATCTGAATACCTACCTATGTTATGGGTATATGGCCATTATAAAAAGTTTTATTCTTACAGAGATCGACTTTAGACGTCAGAATCCTCGCGAGTAATGTAAATGTGTGTCTGTACGATGTAACTCTGGCTGTGAGGTACGTGGCTTAGAACCCTTTCGTTAACCCTTACAACGCTGAAATATTTGTGTATAAACCATGGGAACCAAAAGGTTTTTTCAATTTTAAATCATCATAAATATCTTAGTTAACTCTTTCTGCTTCATTTAAATACCTATATTACGGGCCTACGGCTATTATATATTTTTTAATTCGGTACGGCAGAATCTGATGTCTAAATACGGTCCCCGCGCTGAAAGTGTTAATGGCATGAATACATAAATGAGGCTTTGTATTATTTCCTTCCTCCCACTGAATGTGTTGAGCGCTGGGAGCTTGATCGTGTTGATGGCCTTAGGCGAATGTGACTGACTTACGTGGAAAATATTCAAATCCTACCCAAGATAATCACATTCCTCACGCTTTGCTTGCCGAGCTACAAAGTTATTAACCATCACTCACACCTCTCTCACAAAACATACATGCATGCACACTAAAACTACCGACAGCCTATGCTGCTGTGCAAAGCCAAAAGATAGTATCTGCTCACTGAAGGTACTGCCTTTTGCTTTTCCTCGGCAGAATAAATCACTCTCGTTATGAAGCTCATTTGCTGATTGAAAAAGAACATTTGTTGGAGAAATGAATATTAATATCAAAATTTTGATCGCTATCATGCAAGCCACAATAATTTGTTAGCAAAACTCAACAGAAGAAAAATATTAAAACAAAAACAGATGGACAGACCAGAGTTGCATGAACCAAACGCGCCACATCGACGCTGAGGATAGTGAGATGAATGAGATGACACTGCCCTCCAGACACAGGATTCGAAATTCGAGCCCTGGCGGTCTGAGGCCGAGCACCCTACCTCTTGGTCACGGAGGCTCCTCACAATATTGAATCATTACGAGTGAGCGGGGAAGAAGCATTTTGCGTCTTTGAAACTTGAAGGCCAGAGTAGGGTTCGATCTCGGATCTACGACTTTCCAAGCAGGCAGCTTTAACCACTGCACCAGTGCCCCCGCCCTTGCAGGATTGGCATATATTTTGATTTAAGTTGTAATTACGTAAGTAATTTCAACTCTATAATTTATCGCTTTTAGGGTTAATGTGAATTGAACCCAGCGGGATGACGTAAACTGTTCAACACGACAAGAGATCAGAATTACATTGCGAAGTCTGCTGAGTTTGTTTGGTTATCAAAAATTGGAAGGAAACAAAGATTCTTTTCCGTTGAAAGTCAGATCCAATTAGAGTGAATTCTGTTCTACTGGGATTAAATTTTAACTTGGCTTGTGACATCCAGGCAATGACACTCAGGGCAGACCATGTTTAGAAATTATAGAACTGAATGGGGGAGGGTGGAGAGTGATACGCCATATAGATGTTTTGAAGGAATAGAAAATATGTCTTTAATTTTTACACCTGTGTCTGAAATAGGAAGAAAAACATCATTTCGTGGCTTTCGACTGTCTTGACCAGCAGTTTTGCTATCAGGTGGCTCTAGACTGCCTCGACAATCTGGTCTGTGCTCAGGTAGCTCTCGACTGCCCTGACCAACTGGTTTACATTCAGGTGGCTCTCGGCTGCCCTGACCAGCTTAGCTGGTTTGCACTCAGATGGCCCTAATTGACGGCCCTGACCAGCTAGTTTGCAATCAGGTGGTTCTTGATGCCCGGACCCTGATCGGTGTGATATTCCTCATGAGGGTTTACCGATTAATAAACAGATATACAGATACAGATACCAGCTATATCAGGATGCCCTTGATGCCTTGACTAGCTACTTTGCACTCAGATGACTCTTGCCTGTCCTGACCAGCTGGTTTGCACTTGGGTGGCCCTAGTTGACAGCCCTGCCCAGCTGGTTTGTACTCAGGTGGCTCTTGTCTACACTGACCAGCTGGTTAGCATCGAGATGGCTCTTGATTGCATTGACCAGCTAGCTTGCACTCAGGTTGCCCTTGGTGCCCTGACCAACTGGTTTGCACTCCGTTTTATTAGTCGATTAAGTCATTGTGTCTCTTGCCTACCCTGCCCAGCTGGTCTGCACAATGGCTCAGACATCACGATGAACTCTGCATGTCGTACTTAACTTTGAACAAATGTTTTCCTACATGTACACTATAAATCTTGGGTGAAGTGGTCAACGCAAGAATCATTAAAATCCAACTAACATCAGCTACATAGACTTTCACTCCTGCAGTGAATACTGGTATGTGAAGTCAGAAAATCAGATTTTTTTAATTAAGTTTTTGAGCTTGCATCTCCAGATTTATCGGTCACTTAATTTAACCCTTTAAGCTCTGAAATAAATGTATATATTCCAGGAAACGAAAGGTTTTTATTTTTACAATTTGACCTCCTTCTTTTGAATACATATGGTATGGGTCTAATGTCAATATAAAGTTTTAATTCTGTCAGTGCGGGGATCGACTTTAGACGTTAGAATCTGACGTCCATCCTCCATGGACGTCAGATTCTGGCGTCTGAAGTCGGTCCTCGCACTGAAAGGGTCTACATGGTATTAATCCGCATGAGACTTTCACCCTCGTCCCAGTAACCTTACTTATGTAAATACGACACCCATACATTAGATTAGAACAGAGCCGCACAGTCACAGGTGCTGCATGAGTAACATTAAAGGAGTAATCCACTGTGTACAAACAGCGGGACACATATACACCCAGGAAGCACAACGCTGATTACAGAGAGAGATGCAACTGGGATACAACTAAAACCAGAAACATACATAGAGTGGTTTATGGCTGTAAATTTTGATGTGGTGGAAAACACGTTGAGGTAATGTCGAAGACGGTGGCCCAACATCAAGCATTTAAGCTCTAAGCACGACTAATATATATTACATATTCGTTTTTGATCCGTTTTATTAGTCGATTAAATTACTGTTATTTAGAACGAAATGTGTATTGTAAACATCCATATTTGCAAATGTTTGGTACAAATATGAGTGGTGAAAATTTATATTCTATAATGCAGCGCTTTTACTATTAGGGATAAGTCAACCTTGGGTTAGTATATTGTCTTTGTGGGGTTGTTTTTAGGTCTTACCGGTGCATTGTTAATTCAAAGGCCACTGGCAGCGTGATCAGCAACAAGCAACAGGCGGATTTGGAGTTAATCGGTCCATTCAAGGATAAAGGCATAACGATTTGATGGACACATACAAGTCACGTTCCCACTTTAACCCTTTAACCACAGGTGTCGCATATATTCGTGATTTCATTTTTTATTAGCAGCACATTTTAAATATGTTAAAGATAAAATGTGACATCAACCAGCAAGATTTGAAAAGAGTTTACCTCCATTTTGTCAAATCTGAATAATTTTCACTCACTTGAAGTTGTGAATCGCGTCAGCGAGACACAGCTTCAAGTGGGTGAAAATTCAAATTGAATAATTTGGCGGTTAAAGGGTTAAGGAACAGAAATATTTTTGTATGAGCCATGGAGATCGATTTGAAAGTATCATAACTGTCTTTGTTAGCTCTCTCTGCTTTATTTGAATACCTATGTTATGGGTCTACGGCCATTATAAATTAAAAATTATTTCAGTGAGATCACCGACTTTAGACGTCAGAATAGATTCTGACGTCTAAAGACGGTCCCCGCCCTGAAAGGGTTAATTGGTACATTCAAGGACAAGGGTATAAGGATTTGATGGGCACATACAAGTCACGCTCCCTCCCTAAGTACCCGGTCCATCCCCAGGTGGTGGAAAATCCTCTCAAGCAAGAGTTACTTATTCATGAGAGAGTCGTTTTCACTCTGAGTGGTGTGCAGTGGTGATGCCATGGAGCAAGCAGCGTGATACAGCCAAACACCTATATATATCCAGAACGAGCAAGACGTTTATCCTTAGCACACTGATACATTCTGTGTTTTTCTTAGAACCTGCACCTGCATTGTTAAAAAAAAACTATGCTTTCAATCTTGAAACACTGATAGATGTTGGGACTTAACTTTCACAAATAACACAAATTTTCAGTCACTTGAAGTTGTGGATCGCGGTAGCGAGACACAACTTCAAGTGACTGAAAATTGAAATTTCTTAGCTCAGTGCTCTAAGGGTTAACACAATGATAGGCTGATGTTGGGCAGCCTCGCAGACGATAAGCCAAACATTAACATGTTGATTGCAGCCTAAAAACACGGAGTGATCAATTTATCATGAGCCAACATTGAGCCAACGCCGGTTTAATGTATTGTTTGCTAAAACATCTTATTTAATGTGTGGCTCGTTAAATATGTTAAAAATTCCAAAATTGGCTGTTGCCAATATCTCAAAATAACAACAATTGGGATTGGTGGGTATGTTTACCGGCTCAAAATCACAAAAAAGGCTGATATTTAGATAGTGCCGACCTGTATAAACTTCATCAGGGTATATCTTGTATTGATAATCACTGCTTTATGTAATAGAAGGGATCTATGTACACATGACAGAGTGAATTGTGAATCACGGTAGTTCACTGTGAACCGCCGGCAGTTAACAGTGAGCAGTCGGTGGTTCACACAGTACAATGAAGGATTCGAATTTGTTTTCGTGATAAATTCGGACCCCCAAGGACTGCCAGATGTATACTGGCGGATTCATTGGATTTCTATCAACTAATCCGATGCAGGCGAAGCCTAAATGCCAGCCAGAGGACAGAGGGAGGCATTACGAAATGAGTCAGTGACTTTGACGTTGTAGATATATAATATATAATAAATAAACTCATATCTGTATCGTTTCATCCATGTCTAATTCTTTTTATTGAATCAAATGTATTTTCACCCATTCGAAGTTGTGTCCCGCTACCGCGGCCCGCTACTTCAAGTGGGTGAAAATTACCCAGCAAACAGCAGGATTTGACCCAATGCTGTTTTAATGTTGGCCCGCCGTCTTCGACGTCGGCCCAACATTTAAACAACATTGGTTCAACGTCTCGTGTTTACGGGGTACCCGTAGGCCTATTGTTTATTTTGGGATCAAACATTTGCGCATCATGATGTTTTAACGCAGATTTCGTTCCCAATAACGGCGATTTAATGGGCTAATAGAAGGGATTAAAACGACTGTAGTCGCGCTTGGCGAGTTGAAGGGAGGGTGTTAAGGTTAAGGTTAGGTGAGCATCAATAAATGGAACATATCCTATTAATTAAAACAGCTAATTTAATTTTTACTTAATTTTTTTTATTATTGGTAAAAAAAATGTTTTTGTTAGATTTTTCGAGCCGAAGTCACTTCGGATTCTGTAACGGTCACGGAAACTACCGAACAGCCTGGCACGTCACACGTTGAAGTCATGAAGAGGTCTCCGTCAAAATGGCTACAACTAGCTATGGAGATTTATCCGATTTCTCAGAGAGTAGTGAGCCTGTGAACTCCCCCGTCAACTCACTCTGACTCAGTCAAAATTCTCAAACGATTTTGATGATATTTGGTAGCCTATTAACGAAAGTTAAACCAAGGAAAATAGAATCAGAAAGAAGGTCTGCTTCGAAAACGTCGAATTTGAGAATTTCTCTCTTCATTTCCATCAAAGATCGACATTGTATTCAAACAACGCGCATCCTTGTTAACCGCCCTGCCATAAATGCTAATGACCCCATGCCCCCCTTTCGCCGGATCTGATGCGAGTTGCGAACGTAACAAATTTGTCTAAATCCCCATCACCGCCAATGCTGGACTAATGTGGTTACCCAGCAAACACAAAACATTTGTATAACATTTGTACAACTCTGGCCCAACGTCTCCGACGTTGTTCCAGCATTGTACAAGTGTTATAGGTCAACAACTGTTTTGTGTTTGCTGGGTAGGCGATGTCATCATGGTAATTCCCTGGTTTATGTCGATACGTCACAGGAATTTTCCTTTTCTCATTAAAAAGTGTAGCATGTTGATGGTTAAACCATCTGCGTTCGACGTCTCAGAACAAAGTTATGGGAAGTTCGGTCGTATTTATTCATTGAATTATTTACAAAATAATTCTCAAAATTATGGAATTTAACCCCAACGGCGCTCTTATTGACTTTTATCAGGCGAGAGTTTGAAATATTGTAAATCTACATATTAATTTTGTTTTCAGCGCCGTTTGGCTAGTCTTACTAATTTTTCCAAGTTTTTGGTGACAACCCTGGGTCGGTCAGTATGTAAGCCTGATCACCTAATATGCATTTTTTTTTGTTCCCCGTGGGGCTGAGTTTTCATGAACAGTTTTATTCAAAAAATTATCATTTATATAATAATGTATCTGAATAATGCAATCTGGTATCACAGGTGTGAACCACAATTCTACGTGTATAAAAGTTAAGTAGCTGAAATTGAAAACAGTCGTGATTGCTATGCGTTCTGGTAGTAATAAGTGGTTATGGGGGTGTTGAAGTCATCATCGTCATCATTAGCCCTGGTAGCAGTAGGCCTAGCGGTTAGAACTAGACATTTGATCTAGATATATTCTGGGACATTTACCCTGGGTAGGCCGGGAGTGAAAACTGAATGTATGTCTCCACTGACCATAAGATATGAAATCATTAAGTTGTCTGAAGTGAACACCACACAGAACATATGCGGGATTACCATGCTTCCAGTTAGCTCTGTCGAGTTTCACAAAACGATCCCACTTGCGTGCGATTTGGGAATCTTTTGGCCATGTATTAGTGCTGTAACATCTTCATTTGTATTGTTACACAAACCGGAGACGCAACGTTTTGGCATGGTAACAATTTTAACAAAGATGACATTAAAACTTTGTAGGACAATCCATGAACAAGACGCTGTACAACTGGGTAGTGACTGCGGGATCACTATAGGATCAGTGCAAGTGGACTGCTGTAGGCATACGGCTTCACCGTGTGACGTCACACGGCAGCTGCTGATAGTGGGAGCGTTTTTTATGACCCTCAATATGAGATCCATTTGGCCTACTTCAAATGCACTTTTTCGTGGCATATATTAAAAATTTAATGATGTTTTATTTCGGGATGTACTTTGAATAGTATAATTAAGCCAAAATAATGGCCAAAACTATATTTTAAAACCTTAACACCCTCCCTTTTTAAGGTTTACATAATCACCTACTCACTGCAGCTGAAACAGACATGCAGCTGTTTGGTCTACATATAATACAGACTCAGTGGAAAAGAAAAAATAATGTAATATCACAACCATGATGACATTATGATAGAAATGTTGCGAAATGTGAGAACTAATTTCAACTACATTCGCACACTCGTTTGATTAGAAATCAGATTAATCTTGGTTTGATCTGCTTAATCTGACAAAGCGTTCGCACCTTAACATATTATATTAAAGCGATACAATCAGGCTGAAATCATAAAAAAATCAGTATTTCTATTTTGGCTTCTTAATATGGCAATAAGATGTGAACATGTCCATAGACTAGAATTGCGGAAATCTTACAAATTTTGGGCTGCTGTGGCGACGTAGCAAGTCTGCCGAAAGCCCCATTTATCAGTTATTCTCGTATTTCTTATTTTGGACATGCATGTCCGAAATTAAATTTCGTCCTTATTTCTTTTTTAACTGCTAAATGCGCAACAGAAAATTAAAAAAAATAGACGCAATTCTAGTCTATAGAGATATTATGGTTATGAACCTATCAAATAACACAACCAGGCTGAAATCATAAAAAAAAACAATATTTTTATTTTGGCTTCTAATATGGCCATAAGATGTGAACATGTCCATAGAAAACTAGAATTGCAGAAGTTTTTAAAATTTTGGGCTGCTGTGGCAACGTAGCAAGTGTGCCGAAAGCCCCATTTATTAGTTTTTCCCGTATTCTTATTTTGGATATGCATGTCCGAAATTTAATTTCGTCCTTATTTCTCGTTTAACTGCTAAATACGCAACAGAAAATTTAAACAATTAGACGCAATTCTAGTCAATAGACATATTATGGTTGTGGACATATCAAATAAAAAATATGATTTTGGCCTGATTGTGTCGCTTTAAGTTCAGATTTATGGCAAGATGGTTTTCATTCTGAAAGAGTTAGCATAATCCTGATAATGATATGTTGCGGTAAAACCTTGAATTAACCCTTGTCCTGCTATGCCCGGATATATACGTGGTTAAGGATGTTTTAGATCAATAAAAATATCACTTAATTTTGATAAAATAGGTTTTAATAGACGCTTTGTTGATCCAATAATTTAATTTTAGACATGTCTATTTTTCATAAATAGTAATATTTTTCGTCATTTGAAGCTGAAAATTGCGTTAGCAATTCCAGCTTCAAATGACGAAAAATACAATTAAAGCTATTCAGCAGGACAAGGGTTACCAAGATATATGCAGAGTTTCTCAATTCCAGGTTTTACCGCAACATAATTATCATTATATTAATCTGATATTACCAGCTCTACTGCAGTTTTTTTTATTACAGTCGATACAGTCGATTTTCAGGCCCATTTTCAAATTCCACTAAATACAAATTACTGTAGTTTGTCAATGTTTGCCATTTATGAAGCAAAATAAACATGACCTACATATCTTCAGTAAACGCTTTTAGCGAAGGAATACAGATTATGTTTTATCTTTACCCAGCCAATACAAGGCATCGAACCAGCGCTAGTTTAATGTTGGCTCACCATCTACAACGCTGGGCCAATATTAAACCAGCATTGGCTAAAGGGCTTTTGCGTTTGGTGCGAAAACAATAATATGTATTCCCGCTAAATTTTATACTGTTGCAAATGCGACCATAAGTAACTGCATACTTTACAGGTAAGCAGATATGCCTTCTGATGTTGGCCTTGGAACGGCAACATTGTCGTGACATCATATATGAAAATATTAGAAATATTCTATTTATGACGATCTTGCGCGCAAAGGGTTATTAACAAACCAGCTGCTACCCTTCTAGCTGAAAACTATGGCACAACGTTTGCGACTATGGCATTGTGTTAGCCAAAGACTAAAAAGCCAAATGCAGTGGAACAAAGACACGCGATGAATGAAATATGAGTCGCTCAGGGCGACACGGGATATTTTGAGAACAGGACCAAATGGCATCCCGGGCGCCACCCAGCAAACACAAAACAATTGTATAACATTTATACAAAGTCGGCCTAATGTCTTCGACGTTGAGCCGACGTTGTATAAATGTTATGCAGATGTTTTGTGCTTGCTAGGCAGGCCAGGGTTTAACAATAAACGGGATCTAATCACACACAATATTCACGACAGAATTATGGGCCAATGTCTCAGACTTTACATGATCATAGGAGCGGCGCTGTGCCAATGTTTGGTTGTGACTGTTATATGAGGCTGTAATCTGAATTATTACGTGAACTGACTGACTGAATGTTCACGAGCATCAAAAACAGCCGATCTCGATTCCTGAGCTGCCAGGTGTGCCACACGTACAGATGTACCACACGTACAGGAGTACCACACGTACATGTGTACCACACGTACAGGTGTACCACATGTACAGGTGTACCACACGTGCAGGTGTACCACACGTACAGGTGTACCACACGTACAGGTCTACCACACGTACAGGTGTACCACATGTACAGGTGTACCACACGTACAGGTGTACCACACGTACAGGTGTACCACATGTACAGGTGTACCACATTTACAGGTGTACCACATGTACAGGTGTACAACAAGTACAGGTGTACCACATGTGCATGTGTACCACATGTACAGGTGTACCACACGTACAAGTGTACCACATGTACAGATGTACCACACGTACAGGTGTACCACATGTACAGGTGTACCATACGTACAGGTGTACCACACGTACAGGTGTACAACACGTACAGGTGTACAACACGTACAGGTGTACCACACGTGCACGAAAAAATCAATATCAATCCCAGCGAACACATGACATTAAACTAAAGTTAGGATAGCGTTGCATACGATGGTCCCGCGTTAAACAAATACTGTAAAGAACAACCAGTAAAGTCCACCTGAGCACTGTTGAACTAAGGGTAGCCTACTTACGACCGTGTTCTAGACTTGTGCACGGCCGACAATTGCTCCCGGCCTAAATCAGTAATTACGGTCCTAATGTGCATAAGGCTCTGTACAAATCATCATAAATGTCTTAGTTAGCTCTTTCTGCTTCATTTAAAGCTGACGCTTGTAAACGTCAGATTCGGGCGTCTACAGACGTCCCCGCGCTGAAAGGGTTAAGCGAATCAGACGGAAGCAACCTTTAATTAATGATCTGGGAATTTAATTAGAGAAGTAGTAGACGGAACAAGATAATAAGAACAACGTTTTAATGTAATGGGAAATAACTTGTGATGTCAAATTTCAGAATAATCCTACAGTGATTCTATGAACAACGAGGCCAGTCGCTCTATGGTGCCTGCTACAGGTATATGTAGATTTAATCTCCAGCTGTGTCGCCGTGTCCGCATACTTTCCTCTCGGTCGCAAATCTTCATCAGTGAAGAACAGAAGCATAATATATATATGCCTAAGTGGAATATATAGGCCTACGTGGCTGCAATGTAATGAAAACTGTAGATTCTTATTTTGTTACATGTGTATGACATTTAATTAATATCTGCTTGTGACAAAATCACATCAAATAAATATAACACTAGATTTATTTCCCCCTCAAAATTCCAAATCTAATGAATTTAACGTGGCATGTCTGCCATAAAGAGTTTAAATAAGACTGTCAGCTGTGGTTAGGACGTAGATAGAGCTAGACTGTCAGCTGTGGTTAGGACGTAGATAGAGCTAGACTGTCAGCTGTGGTTAGGACGTAGAAAGAGCTAGACTCCCTGCTGTGGTTAGGTTAGGAGTAAGTTATCTACAAGGCTAAATCTATCCGAAAACATCCAACCTTCCAGTGTGATTCTTGGCTAACTACTGTGCAGATGGAGAGTGTATTTCTGGTGCTGCAACGCAAGATTGTAACCAGCACCATCAATCATAATATGTAGCCCTCCTCATATGCTGGATCAAAGCAGCTTGAGCAGGAGGTATTGGGTCAATGGTTATTCTTTCCAGAGTGAATAGCTCTTTCAGTGCCCGATTCATAGATGTATGGGAGGTTTACGATCACATAGCAATACAATAAATTGTTCAAAATATGATTCAATGTTTGGAGGTAGAAGGCTTCTACATATGTTTGGGGCTAAAGATTTAATTTCCCTTCTAAATTTTAAATCTATTGAATATAACGTGGCATGTCTGCCAGAAATAGTTTAAGTAAGACTGCCAGCTGTGGTTAGGACGTTGACAGAGCTACACTGTCAGCTGTGGCTAGGACGTAGATACAGCTAGACTCCCAGCTGTGGTTAGAATGTATACAGAGCTAGACGGCCAGCTAGGGTCACGACGTAGACAGAGCTGATCTTCCAGCTACAGTTAGGACGTAGATAGAGCTGGACTCCCAGCTGTGGTTAGAATGTAGACAGAGCTAGACGGAAAGCTAGGGTCACGACGTAGACAGAGCTGATCTTCCAGCTGTAGTTAGGACGTAGATAGGGCTGAACTGTCAGCTGTGGCTAGGATGTAGACAGTGTTAGTCTACCAGCTGTGGTTATGACGTAGACAGAGCTAAACTGCCAGCTGTGGTTTAAAAGGATGTAGACAGTGCTAAACTGCCAGCAGTGGTTAGGATGTAGACAATGCTGAACTTCCAGCTGTGGATAAGATGTAGACAGAGTTAGACTGTCAGCTGTGGTTAGGACGTACACGGAGCTAGACTGCCAGACAGTGCTGAACTAACAGCTGTAGTTAGGATGTAGACAGAGCTAGACTGCCAACTGTGGTTAGGATGTAGACAGTGATGAAAACTGCCAGCTGTGGTTAGGATGTAGATAGAGCTGGACTGCCAGCTGTGGCTGGGACGTAAACAGAGCTAGACTGTCAGCTGTGGTTATGACGTAGACGGAGCTAGATTGCCAGCTGTGGTTAGGACGTAGCCAGAGTTAGACTGTCAGCTGTAGTTAGGATGTGGACAGAGCTGGACTGCCAGCTGTGGTTAGGATGTAGACAGAGCTAAACTGCCAGCTGTAGTTTAAAAGTATGTAGACAGTGCTAAACTGCCAGCAGTGGTTAGGATGTAGACAATGCTGAACTTCCAGCTGTGGATAGGATTTAGACAGAGTTAGACTGTCAGCTGTGGTTAGGACGTACACGGAGCTAGACTGCTAGCTGTGGTTATGACGTAGACAGAGCTGGGCTACCAGCTGTGGCTAGGACGTAGGCAGAGCAGACTGTCAGCTATGGACTATGGTTATGACGTAGACAGAGGTAGACTGCCAGTTGTGGTTAGGACGTGGACAGAGCTAGACTGCCAGCTGTGGCTAGGACGTAGACAAAGCTGACTGTCAGCTGTGGTTAGGACGTAGACAAAGCTAGACTATCAGCTGTCGTTAGGACGTAGACAGAGCTAGACTGCCAGCTGTGGTTAGGACGTACATAGAGCTAGACTGCCAACTGTGGCAAGGACGTAGACAGAGCTAGACTGCCAGCTGTGGTTAGGACGTAGACAGAGCTGGACAGCCACCTGTGACTAGGACGTAGAGAGAGAGATGACTGTCAGCTGTGGTTAGGACGTAAACAGAGCTAGACTGCCAGCTGTGATTAGGACGTAGACAGAGCTGGACTGCCACATGTGACTAGGACGTAGAGAGAGAGCTGACTGTCAGCTGTGGTTAGGACGTAGACAGAGCTAGACTGCCAGCTGTGATTAGGATGTAGACAGAGCTGGCTGCCAGTTGTGGCTAGGACGTAGACAAAGCTGACTGTCAGCTGTGGTTAGGACGTAGAAAAAGCTGGACTGCCAGCTGTGGCTAGCTCGTAGACAGAGCTGCCTGTCAGCTGTGGTTAGGACGTAGACAAAGCTGAACTAGCAGCTGTAGTTAGGACGTAGATAGAGCTGGACTTTCAGTTGTGGTTAGGATGTAGACAGAGCTAGACTGCCAGCTGTGGCTAGGACGTAGACAGAGCAGACTGTCAGCTGTTGTTAGGACGTAGACAGAGCTGGACTGCCAGCTGTGGCTAGCTAGTAGACAGAGCTGACTGTCAGCTGTGGTTGGGACGTAGATAAAGCTGGACTATCAGCTGTGGTTAGGACGTAAACAGAGGTAGACTGCCAGCTGTGGTTAGGATGTAGACAGAGCTGGACTGCCACCTGTGACTAGGACGTAGAGAGAGAGCTGACTGACAGCTGTGGTTTGGACGTAGAGAGAGCTAGACTGCCAGCTGTGGTTAGGACGTATATAGAGCTGGACTGCCAGCTGTGGTTAGGACGTAGACAAAGCTGACTGTCAGTTGTGGTTAGGACGTAGACAAAGATGGACTATCAGCTGTCGTTAGGACGTAGACAGAGCTAGACTGCCGGCTGTGGTTAGGACGTAGACAGAGCTGGACTTCCAGCTGTGGTTAGGATGTTAGCACAGCTGCTGGACTGCTAGTTGTGGCTAGGACGTGGACGACGGATCACACTCTAAACAATAATTATAGGTCCTTTAGATGGAACCCTTCAGTACTATTATCATGCAACCCCGGGTTGCATGGTGATAGTACCGAAGGGTTCTTTTTGAAGAAACTATATTGTTTAGAGTGGGATCGAGCTGGACTGCCAGCTGTGGCTAGGACGTAGACAGAGCTGGACTACCAGCTGTGGCTAGGGCGTATATAGAGCTATAGAATGTCAGCTCTGGTTAGAATGTAGATAGAGCTGGGCTGATTTCTAAATTTCTTATTTAGGTCTAAATTTCCACTCACTTGACATTGTGTCTCGCTACCGCGACCCACAACATCAAGTGGTTGAAAATTTTGTTTAATTTGAGATCACACATTTCCCAATCTTAATGTTTATACACCCATTTCGTTCCCATTAACAGCGATTCATTTGGTTAATCAAACCATAACCATTTATATGGTTAATCTCTGGTTAATCTCAAACGGATTAAAAACGACTATCGTCGTACTTCTAGCAGTGAAGGGGTTAGGATTGTTATTATGAAAGATGGAGATAATAGTAATAGTCCCTGTTGCGTGAGTAGGTAAAGAATTAAGTTTAATCTAACTGCCTTTCCCCCAATAAAAATATCGCATTAAAGTGATCAAAATGATTGTGCAAGCCCATGTATGAAATACAGCACAAAATTAATTGTTGACTGGAGTAAGCTGGTAACGGGAAAGAATTTTTAAACGACGTGGTGGTAAATTTCGCTCATTAGTCCGCCTATCTGACATGCCAGATTGAGCTAAACAAAAATAAGTTGCTGTGTGTTTGAATATTGATCATAGATTAACCAAATAAATGGTTAATCTATGGTTTGGTTAACCAAATAAATCACTGTTAACGGGAACGAGTTAGTTAGCTAGTGAGTGAGTGAGTGAGTGAGTGAGTGAGTGAGTGAGTGAGTGAGTGAGTGAGTGAGTGAGTGAATGAGTGAGTGAGTGAGTGAGTTAGTTAGCTAGTGAGTGAGTGAGTGAGTGAGTGAGTGAGTGAGTGAGTGAGTGAGTGAGTGAGTGAGTGAGTGAGTGAGTGAGTGAGTGAGTGAGTGAGTGAGTGAGTGAGTGAGTGAGTGAGTGAGTGAGTGAGTGAGTGAGTGAGTGAGTGAGTGAGTAAGTGAGTGAGTGAGTGAGTGAGTGAGTGAGTGAGTGAGGTGAGGTGAGGTGAGGTGAGGTGAGGTGAGGTGAGGTGAGGTGAGGTGAGGTGAGGTGAGTGAATTTGAATTCTCTCATGGCTTGCAGAATATAAAAATTTTAATAAAATAGGACTATCTGTTATATCGCACATTTTTTCCTATAAAAATTGTAACACAGGGAATATACCTTTGTTTTAATAGTTATCTAATATGAATGAATGAATGAAATCTTATATAGCTCATGTATCCAGCCGGAGGCTGTTCAGAGCGCTGAACATCGAGAGTAGCTTAGCAAGGCCTGTTATCATTCAAATTCCAACTCAGTCTCCTGGGAGATATACAGCTGAGCTGCCATTGAGGCGCATCAAGCTATTTTCATTCCAAGCAAATTCGCCTTATGTGCCAAGTACTCACACATTGTGGATTTTCTGGGGTCTCGCCGGATGGACACTGCGCCTACGTCCATTGAGGTTCTTTTACGTCCAACTCTAGGTCAGTCAGACGAGCCATCTGATTTACGTGGTTCTCTGAGCCCCACGAGTGTATACAGCACCTGGCAGTCCCAGGCGGTCACCCATCCAATTATGAACCGGGCGCGACGTTGCTTAGCTTCAGTGATAGAGCCAACCACGATGAGCGAACGCTGTATTCCGTATATAATATATAATTTTTATGTTATTGTGCTGTCACGGGGACCACGCTCTGGACACTGCACAAAATGATGACTGAATGTTATAATCAAACCCACAGTCATCATCAAAACATTCCCCGATAATTATCTTTCTAATTTGCATTTCAATACCATGATTGTAACACGGTAACCATGGTAACTGTTGCGTTGATGATTAGCCAACCTTTTGTCGGCTGAGTTATAGAATTCAACTTGTTGCTTAACTATGACATTCTACCGCACTTTCTCTACATTCAACGTTGGGATAGCTCCCTTGACAGAAGAACACTATAATTGTTTAAATCCATAAATGTAAATAAAGTTTAGGTAATAATATAAGAGCCACCAAGCGTAGGAATAACTACGCCATTTGGAACCCAAACGTCGTATCTGCCACTTTATTAACCCTTGCAGCACTGAAATATTTTTCATAGACCATGGAGACCAAAGGTTTCCTCATCAATTTGAAATCATTATAAATGTCTTAGTTAGCTCTTTCCGATTCATTTCAATACCTATGTTATGGGTCTTCAGCCATTATAAATATATATACTCTTACAGTGCCGGGATCGACTTTAGATGTCGGAATCTGACGTCTACAGACGTCAGGTTTTGACATCTAAAGTCGATTCCAAAACTAGATGTAAAAGAAGGTTATAAAGTGCTCTTGAATTTTATGAGAAGCAAGCGTAACTAGAATAATAAAAAATAATAATGCATAGGGTTTTAGGCCACCTGTGTGCACATATAGGCTAGACTGAACCAGAACAATACTGAAAACCCTTTAACCGCCAAGTTATTTAATTGGAATGTTCACCCACTTGAATTTGTGTCTCGCTGACGCGATTCACCACTTCAAGTGAGTAAAATTATTCAGATTTGACAAAATGGAGGTTAACTATTTTTTTTTAATTTGATGATTGATGTCACGTTTTACCATCAGCAATAGCATGTTTAAAAGCTGACATTTAAAGTCATACAAAAAAGTTAATATAATCGTGACAGGTGGTTAGAGGGTTAATAAACAGGGCGGGGTGGAAGATGATCCCGAAAAATATTATCAAAAATCAGAAAGTATGGTACGTCACAGCTTATCAACGATCATAAAGTTCTGTCACGCCTCAGAGCTCTGGCCACGCCTGTAGATACCAAAGATCAGAAGCTATTGCACGCCTGTATATTATCAAAGATGAGTTAGGCTCTAAACTATGGTTCTTTGGATTGTCTGGCATCGAGACCTTAAAGATACGTGGGGGGTCTCTGTTGTACTGGTGACGCTATTGTTGTCATTACTTGACATCACAGCAAACACGAGACATTCACCCAAGGTTGGTTCAATGTTGGCCCACTGTCTACGACGCTGGTCCAACATTGAAACAACCTTGTGTGAATGTCCCGTGTTTACTGGGACGTGTCCGTGTATCCTAGGTCTTGCTACACAGAGCACTTGTGTAGTCTGTCTAAACCCACCCCTCCCCCACCATAATATTCTCGCCAGCCGATCAGGGTACTTTTAGCAAGACAGCCGGCCAATCACAAGCTTACTACAATACTTGAAATTGAGAGCGGGGGACATATGACCATCTGCAAATTTTAACATGTGAAGTAGCAGTGTCTACGGTGGGCAGTGTAAGGTCTTGCCTGTTTGTCAGAAGAAGTTTATGTCTGGCTTCAGAGAATGGTCTCCTCCGCAGAGATGAGAGAGTACAAACATTCCCCACACAATCAACCTCGCCCTTCCTTCTTCCGCAACAATAGTTCAAAAGACGGCCGTTTTTTCCGCTTCTCTATCCCAGCTCAAAACCTGTTTTTTTTATATTAAACCCTCTGATTCGCCCTCGAAATATAAGGTTACTCCCTTTTCATAATTTACTTCTGTGACATTTCGGATGCTTTGTCTAATATGGTGTCAGTATCACATGAGGTAGATTAATTAGCATGGATATCCAATATATAATCGATAAGTAATGTACGTAAATAAAAAGAAAATCTAAACTAATATAACGAATGGTGGCTCTGCCTCAACCCTGCTTCAAGGTTGACCCAGCATCTCCGACGCTAACCCAACCTTGACACAGTGTTGATACAACACCCTGTAATCACTAGCCGGCACAATACCTTTGGGCTATGTTGATCCAATGTTGGTCCACCGTCTACGACGCTGGCCCAGCATTGGGTCAACATAGCTCCAACGTATTGTGGCTGCTGAGTTACAGGCATCACATTACAGGTACATGCATGAAGCGTGGTTGTTTAGCGACAACGCCCTTCTTGACGAAATCGGTCCTGATGGACTATTTGGTTGGATAGTCACATATAGGCCTATTCTGCTCTACAAGCCAAAAACTACTGACATGTAAAGTAAGCAGATACTGCCGTTTGGCTTTGCACGGCAGATGAGCACCGGTTGAATATGAGACGCATTATTAGCCACAGAGAAAATCATAGGTAAGCTGATTTTTATTTTATTTACCTTGATATCAAACCATTTACACAAATTATATAGAAGCCCAAGACATTCAATAATAATAATGAAATTGTTCACCATCTTGTAAATAATTATGAACGTACAAATTGCTGCTCACGATCAAAATAGAAAAACCAGAGTCTATTTACATTATCCGTCCGATAATCTGCACGAGTGGTGTATTCCTATCTCTTTAAGTGTCACTTTAATGAACACTTACAACGTTGAAATATTTGGGGTTTCTTCAATTTGAAATCCTCATAAATGTCTTAGTTAGCTCTTTCCGCTTCATTCTTTAAGTGCGGGGATCGACTTTAGACTTCAGAATCTGACGTCTATAGATTTTGAATCTACTTTTTCCACAACTATATATTAATTCCAGGGTCATTTTTCTGGATTCCGTGACCATTTTCAAGAGAGCTAATTCTTGGTGGTTTTAGGTACTTTAAATGGTGGTTTTTAAAATGAGCTCCTATGACCCTGAAGCAATTTTTCTTATAAAATGGCCACCGTCGATTCCGGACGAACATGATATTTTTTATTTGTGGAGCTATTTTGACAAACCAAAGGTCAATTTGATTAATTGTGGCATGGGGATCCCATTTTTTACATTTATTTATACTTTAACGTATTCTTGAGCTTGAAATAAAAGATGGCGGCCGTATATATCGCGATTGACAAGAAAATTTAGCATTTTTACTTGTGGGCCTATTTTGACTAATAAAAAAGACAATTTTAGACTAATTTGGGTATGGGAAATCCATTTGTAGTAGGCCTACCATGTTCACTTTTCAACTCTCCTTTGACATCAAATGCAATATGACAGTTTTTAATGCTACTGTTTAATAATATCAGTCATTTATTGGCTTGGGAATAACAGTTTATTTGGTTTCTAAAAAAAAAGAAACTATAAAATGTACATGTATCAAACATAGTTACTGCAGTTTCTCAGTTTTTTCAACAAAACGTGCATCATTCAGAAACCATCAACAATGTACTGTTGATCATAAAACAAGACGAACTAATGCTACAAGAAATACATGTTTGAATTTGAGTTTTTTGTGTATCGGCGACAATTTCCAATTGTTTTATTTCAAATAGGACCTCGACCCCTCCAGCCCACTGTTCAAAACAATTCTGGTGCAGTGGTTAAAGCTGCGTGCTTGGAAAGTTGGAGATTGCAGGTTCGAGCCCCACTCCGGCCTTTAAGTTTAAAAAAAAACAAGATCTTTCTTACACGCTCACCCGTAATGATTCAATATTGTGGGGGACTTTCGTGACCGAGTGGTAGCGTGCTCGGCCTCAGACCGCCAGGGTTCGGATAAATTCGGATCCTGTGTCTGGAGGGCAGTGTCATCTCATTCATCTCACCATCCTCAAGAGGATCTCCTGGCCCAGTTTAGCCCGCATGTGCACAAAGGTGGCCTCAAACCCCATTCCTTTTATTTCATTTCTCTGAAGTTTTTGCTTAGATCAGATTACCTTTAATAATCTTTCTCTGTGAGTGTTGTAAAATGCTCATTTGCAAATCAAGGAAATGTATGAAAAATCTTTATTGAAGTTGTTCAGTTTCAACGATATCGCGCTTATACCTTCCTTTTTGACTCTTTGGCTTAATAGGTGGCAGTCAGACATCATGATGCCAGGGTCGGTGGTTCGATCCCCGGGATGGATAGTTTCAACACTGTCACACAAGTAACGAGCGATATGTTAGCAGATGGGTATTGAAATTTTAATTAACAAACTGAAAGCGCTTCCGATAAGCACAAGATTTTCAACCAATGTTTGTTTAATGCTGGCCCAGCGTCGCAACTCAGCGGGTCCAGCAAAATAAACACGATACGACAGAACGTGGAGATGGTCACGTGTGCCACACGCCTCTACAGGAGCGAACATATAGTGTGCGATATATGGTATCTCGTATTCCATATACGATAGTTACCAGATCTCGACTGAGAACATTTCGCCAATATACATAATAAAGTATGAATAGCACTCATGTGATCAAAATTATAGAAACTATTTCGGGAATCACACGAGTTTGCAAAATTGCTCATGGCTTTTAAGGATATTGCAGTTTCCTCACCTAAAATTGTATTTATTTTATATTGATTGGTAACGGCGCGGGTGTCACTACTGTTAGTAATTTTCCCTGGGACACTTGACTCGATGGTTGGACCTGTCAAGTGTTGCCCAAGGAAGTAAGTTTTCCTGTCCTTTCCACTGGGCACACGCTGTTGTTGCGACGTAGAAACTGAAACGTCATTGCCGTTGATTCAACGTCAAGACGACGTCGTGTCTTTGACGTTGATTCAACGTCGCAACAACGTCGTGTGATTGACATTGACTCAACGTCGCATCAACGTCGTGTGCCCAGCGTGTTGGCCCCACCTGCTGATATTGATCCATCGACGACATACGTGACCCTGCAAGACGAAATGAGTCGTAATGCCAAATATATTGGCCGGTGCCACGGGCTAATATAGGCGACAGAGCAGACATGTCAGAGTAATAAAAATCGTTCAAGTTTCATTACGAAGCAGACGATCCTGCACATAGGAGCACAATCTAAATGACAAAATATTCAGCAACAGATGAACTGTAAGATACAATAGAAAACACATTTTTTTAGGTTGGTGCATTACAATTATTTTTTAACATATCAAAATAATTTGTGTATGTAGGCTACAACATAAATAAATAAATGTGATCCGCCACACGAAAAACGCAGTGATTTTCAAGAAATTAAAATTTTAGTTCATTTGATGACCGTGTCCTTCCTGTTTCATTAAATGATCTGTTTTAATTTTTTTTAAGAGATTTAATTTATTTTTAATTTAGTTATGTGATCATTAGGCCTACAATTATTCTTTAAATGACGTCTGAAGAAAATATAATCTATGAATGAATAATATAATCAAATTTTACATTGTAGGCCTACAGCTTTAGTTCAAATTACGGTGCCTAGCTTGAGCTCAGGTGCGCGAAGTCAATATTATGTTTACATTGTGATTCTGCGACTGAACGAGTCGAGACACAGCAGGGCAACATGCCAGAAAAGGTGAAACTTTACCCCAACATACTGTGTGTTTTATATGGCAACCGTGAAGGTTTTGTTTATCTGATGCTTTTTGCGGAAGTAACTTCACAGCCTATATAATAGGCCGCATCAGGAAAACATCATCAGATTGCGCATCTTGTTTTCTTATCCGTGAAACAAATACGTGATCCTGGCTCAATGTTGGTCGACCCAGTATCAAACCAGCATTGGTTCAACGTATGGTGTGTGTCGGGTGTCTGTAACATGACTTCTACATCATGCCTAACATTAACCAGTAGACCACAAGTCAATTGGACCAGAGGTTGTTGTAAATGAAACAAGAGCTACAATGACATTTTTCTTAAGTCTCAGCCTCCATTACTACCCTGCATTCAGTCATTCATCATTCATTCATTTATTTATTCTTTCGTTCTTTTATCCTATATTTCATATGTTGTTCACCTAAACACACAATTAGATAGAAAAAGAAAATTAGTAGAAGCCTCAATAAAATTATTCAATTTAAATCACAGTTTCTGAAACAAACCCACATATTAAAGTTGCCATTAGCGGAGCAGATGTATCACTTAATTACGTTTAAATATAATATATAAAGGGAATATCCGGCAATAGCAGAGACTTAAATTGACACTGCTACTAATAGTCTCCTCTGATTTTTAAAGATTTTAAATGTCGTTGTAGAGGTTGACAGTGCCGTAATTATGGTTAGTGGTATAGGTTATATGGTTGTAAAAAAAACCCTTATATTTCTACCACTTCACTTCCAGGCCGACGTGCATGTCAGGATCCAGGGATCCTGGTGTAACTATAGTAAATCCGACGGAAATTTCCGTCAGGTATGGTTACGTAACATGACAAATGACGACGGAAATTTCCGTCATGTATGGTAGTGGAGGGGTTAAGTAATCGCATTCGCATTTAATAATTAACCCATAATCTCCACGCCAAAAGTGTCTTAGAAAGTAATCTTACAAGATAAATATTTATAGCTAAATATTGATTTGTATTAATATCGCAGGGCTGGTATTCTCAAAGCAAATGACCCACATCTCAGGTATGTGATTGGTCGAGATGGCCATCTCGGCCAATCACATGTTTTGGATATTGGTCATCTATGTGATTATTTAGACAAATTGCGCAGGTTATCGATTTGCCATATTGAGTCAAACTGCTCACCTTTCTGACCTTAGAGATTACATCTCTCACTCCCCACATTGATATTTTCGTTTACACGCATACCTACTGATATTTATCAGCACATAGAAGCATGTGTATTTTAGGATTTCACTAACCATTCCCATTATCACTAAACTATTTACCACGTTCTCTTCCACTCATTATTTATCATTTTTTTGTTTTTGTCATAGTTTGTTACAGGTGAGAGCTATTTACTATGTTCAGTTATAGATAAATTTAGCCATCATAATTCGCATGTCATTCAATAATTTCCATTCGCCAGTGTTTTCAACCCGATTGTAAATTCTGTCAGCAAAAACAATAACAAAAACTTCGCACAGCATGCAGCTCGTAGACGGAAAGGTAGGCCTAATCCCACGATGTTGTTCTATTTCTTGTGAATAGAAAAATCATATGTGGCGGAGTAGTGGTGTTTTATATTCGCCATCTATATTTAGGACACACAAGCGTGTTTATTATCATACAGTTGTTATAACAGCAAAACTGGAAATGGGCAGTTTCTGCCACAAAAAATAGCGCTTGTTTGTGTTGTTTGTTAGGTAGGTCAGACGCTGCATGTTGGTCACAAGAGTAGCACCTGCCACTAATCCAGAAAGACAATGCCACAGGTGCGCACGTCTGTGTAACAGGATCCGTGAGCTGGAGAGAGATTTGCCAACACATGGGATTCTGACTGAAAAACACACTGCTCCCTGTATCCTATAAAGCCGTACAGGAGCCTGGTAATAGGAAGCTGCTCTGTCTTGGTGTCATGTGAGATTATGTTCTGGCGAATCGTGTTTAAAATAATGTCAGATGCTGAATAAATAAACTTATATATGCTTTAAAATTGAACTCGTAATACTTACGTTTTTTGTTCAACCTTATATGTTTATTTGTATAGTGACCCAGCGTATATATAGCCTGACAATTGGTTGATCGATCGATCCATCGATCCATTGGTCGGTCGGACGGTTGGTCGTTCCTTCGTTCGGTCGGTCGGTCGGTCGGTCGGTCAATGGTTCAATCGATCGATCGATCAATTGATTGATTGATTGATCGATTGATCGACTGACTGATTGCCTGATTGCCTGACTGACTGACTGACTGACTGACTGACTGACTGACCGAACGAAGGAACGACCAACCGTCCGACCGACCAATGGATCGATGGATCGATCGATCAACCAATTGTCAGGCTATATATACGCTGGGTCACTATACAAATAAACATATAAGGTTGAACAAAAAACGTAAGTTGGTTGGTTGGTTGGTTGGTTGGTTGGTTGATTGATTGATTGATTGATTGATTGATTGATTGATTGATTGATTGATTGATTGATTGATTGATTGATTGATTGATTGATTGATTGATTGATTGATTGATTGATTGATTGATTGATTGATTGATTGATTGATTGATTGATTGATTGATTGATTGATTGATTGATTGATTGATTGATTGATTGATTGATTGATTGATTGATTGATTGATTGATTGATTGATTGATTGATTGATTGATTGATTGATTGATTGATTGATTGATTGATTGATTGATTGATTGATTGATTGATTGATTGCAGATGTGGTTTTTGTTTTCATTTGTAAATGTTTATGTTGTGTTATTATTGTGTTTATTATTATGGGTTTTTTTAGTATGATGTAATATTTACAATCTAATATGTAGGTGTTTATGTTGTAGCTGTAGCCCTAAGTGTTTTAGCTCGCTGTTATATGGGTTTTTATGTTGTAGCTGTAAGTGTTTTAGCCCGCTGTAATAATTATGGGTCTTTATGTTGTAGCTGTAAGTGTTTTAGCCCGCTGTAATAATTATGGGTCTTTATATTGTAGCCCTAAATGTTTTAGCTCGTTGTAATAAGGGTATGTATGTTGTAGCTGTAAGTGTTTTGGCCCGCTGTAATATAGGTCTTTATGTTGTAGTCCTAAGTGTTTTAGCTCGTTGTAATAAGGGTATTTATGTTGTAGCCCTAAATGTTTCAACTCGCTGTAATATGGGTCTTTATGTTGTAGCCCTAAGTGTTTTAGCTCGCTGTAGCCCTAAGTGTTTTAGCTCGCTGTAATATGGGTATTTATGTTGTAGCTGTAAGTGTTTTAGCTCGCTGTAATATGGGTCTTCATGTTGTAGCTATAAGTGTTTTAGCTCGCTGTATTATGGGTCTTTATGTTGTAGCTGTAAGTGTTTTAGCTCGCTGTAATATGGGTCTTTATGTTATAGCCCTAAGTGTTTTAGCCCGCTGTAATATGGGACTTTATGTTGTAGCTGTAAGTGTTTTAGCTCGCTGTAATATGGGTATTTATGTTGTAGGTGCAAGTGTTTTTAGTTCGCTGTTAGATAATAGTACATAGATGTTTATATTGTAGCTTTAAGTGGGTTATCTTGCTGCTGTATTATATAGGTGTTTATATTGTAGGTGTAAGTGTTTGGGTTCGATATTTTATTATGACTACATAGATCAGCAGAAGACACTGAGTGAATCTATGCGCGATGCTGTAATAAGAGATCAGCAAAAGGTAGGGCACCGAGTGAATCTACGAGCGCGGCTGTTATAAGGAATCTAGCGTGGGGACAAATCGGCCATTACCGAAGTGATAAATAAGAAAACAAAAATACCCAGAAAATAACAGTAGAAAACTACTTGTAGACTGCACATATATACAACAGCAGCGAGCAAGCCAGAGAGGTTTCTCTTTTTGCATGGTATCAGGCGGCAGTGGTTGTCTGCACCTCGGTTTCTACTACAGTATACCCAGCGAATCCAAAATGCTGCGCTAACTTTGGAGTTTGTTGGCCCAACACTAAACAACACCTACATAAAACACCTATAAAAAACCTATAGAAACAAAATGTTCCAAACAAACAACAGACATACACCCGATGTTGCTTTATTATTGAGCCACTGTCTGCAACGGTGGTCCAACAATTCAAAAACACAGGTTCAACGTCTAAAGTATTCCGGGTTCTTTCTGAAAAGTGAGATCATTTATAGTGAGATAATTTTGTTTTAGGGGTAAAAAATAAAGAAATTAAAATTAATTATACAAATATTTCAACGTATACGTTGAAATATTTTTATAATTAATTTTTAATTTTATTGACCGTTTACATGTCAACTTTGACATAGTGGATATTTTTATTTCTTTGTTTTTTGTACGTTTTTTTATGCGATGCAAGTCGGTTAGTTCGGCTGTCATTATTATCCCACGAATTTGAACAGTTTGGTACACTACATATGTGTACACCAAGGAAATATATCGGCCGCGGCGGGACTCGAACCCGGTACCCTCGAGCTCTCAGTCAACTACCAATGAGCTATCTTGGCCCCACAAAAAACCCTATCAATTTCAAATCAGAATCTGACGTCTGCAGACGTCATATTCTGACGTCTAAAGACGGACCCCACGCTGAAAGTGCTAAGACCAGCTTCGTGCGAGTGTATGGAAAAGCTTCAGGAGAGGGCTCTAAAGTGTGCCTATTGTGATCATACTACTTCATTATGAGTCTTTTCTAAATAAAACTCGATTGCCATCTCTGGAAGTAGGAAGACAAATAAACATCGCAATTCGGACTTTTAAAACTCCTAATGATTTAGCACTGACCTACCTCTACTCCAGGATCTGATGGACGTGAGTGTGCAAATCGCGTAGACCCGTTTTTTTGCAGAATATGTTTACATATTTATAGTGAATCATGAAAAGTCATTCTGGAAGTGGTTTTTATTTTCTGCAGGACCCTATTTTGATTTGGTCGATAATCGAGCTAGGCCCAAATCTTTTGAGTACCAAATGGACATTGTGTGATAAAACTCAGGCTCACAATTAGGCACACATCAATAATCACCGCTTTCTCGCATATATATATATATATCGCGGTCATGAATAACTTTCGCTTCAGCCATTTTGGTCGGATGGGTCATTCGAGGGCATTACTGTATTCCTGGGATCATCATCTATCTATCGATTACAAGATGGACATTGTGTGATAAAAATCAGGCACACAATATCAATAATGACTACTTTCTCCCATATTTTTGATAATGTGATTTGCATATTCGTTCCGGACATCTTGCAGCAATTTCATTTTCCAAACAGCTTACATATTTTTTGGATATGTCTATGTTCAAACTATCACGTTGAAACTGATATTTGGAATGATATATTTGCACAAAAGCGGCGGACTCTCGCTATATAAACAGTCTACAATAAATGTGATAACCGGCGGCATCCGGTAGAAATTTCCTTTTATAGTTAAAGTTTGAAAAATAATGTGATTCTATACAGTAATGCATGTCGAATTATTCTTAACAATTTTTTCACATAATGCCATACTATTTGTTGTCGCATAACTTCAATTACAATGATGCATTTATTTTCATCAACTTATAACATATTGTTATGTGTGGATTGATTATTTATCACAGAAGTGGCAGACTTTCGCTTTACATGCATAGTTCAAAAAAAATAAGTTAACCGGCGTCATTCGGGATCAAATTGACCACTATAGTTAAGATGTGAAAAAATCTGATTCTATATAGTTATCCAGGGCTCACCCTCGACAACATTCAAAACTTGAGATGCGTCACTTTATCATGTGGATGGTTCGAGCTGATACAGGTAAAACGGGAGAGAGGTTCTAGTATAATCAGATTAGCAGCTGCTTTCTGAAAATTAATAATTTAATTGAAAAGAATATGTCGAGTCATGTCGAGCCATGCTTGTTCAAACCTTCATTAGGACTCATTGATTTTAAGGTATTAGAAAGAGATGGGCTACAGACTAGCTGTACAAGATGATTTAATTCTGCTACCCGAGTCAAAAAACTAATAGTTTTTCCAAAATGATTCACCAAGTATACACACGAATATCACGGTTTGAGAAATTGAAAAGAATGCAGATTATTGTCCAGCTTGTTCAAATAGTTCCTGATTGTGTTGAGCTCATATGCTCTTCCTTCACTGAATCCTCTCTCTAACTCAGGCACTCACAACTGTATCTCACATTTATTAGCGATTTTTTTCATGATTTTCTTTGCAGTATTTTATATTGACCGCTCATATTTTAGGAAATATTTGGTGAAGCATGGATTATCAGAATAGAGATCGGCTGCAAATATTGCTTTGACGATGTCATTGGTATGTTATTTTATGAGATCGTCAATTCTAGAGAATACAAAATCTTCATAGAACGTTGTAGCTTCAATTAATTGAAGTCTTAGTGCAGCCCACTTCACATATTGTAAACTTCGTGGCATTTTTGTTGTGTGTACTTTGGTCACATATTAGCCATTTTAATTTGTAAATGGCTGCATACAATTCATTACAAGTCTGAGAACGTCTTGCACACTGTAAAAAATGCTGTAAAATGAGGATATTGAAGGTTGTTGGAGAAAATATATCAATGCACTATCGATCTCGTTGTCAACCCTTGATAAGTGTGCAGTGTGCAAGTCGTTCTTATACGGTATACGGCGTTCGCTCATCGTGATTGGCTCTATCACTGAAGTTAAGCAACGTCGCGCCCGGTTCATAAGTGGATGGGTGACCGCCTGGGACTGCCAGGTGCTGTATACACTCGTGGGGCTCAGAGAACCACGTAAATCAGATGGCTCGTCTGACTGACCTAGAGTTAGACGTAAAAGAACCTCAATGGACGTAGGCGCAGTTTCCATCCGGCGAGACCCCAGAAAATCCACATTGTGTGAGTACATGGCACATAAGGCGAATTTGCTTGGTATGAAAATAGCTTGATACGCCTCAATGGCAGCTCAGCTGTATATCTCCCAGGAGACTGAGCTGGTATCTGAATGATAACAGGCCTTGCTAAGTTACTCTCGATGTTCAGCGCTCTGAACAGCCTCCGGCCGGATACATGCGCTATATAAGATTTCATTCATTCATTCATTCATTCATTCATACTAAGTTAATCATATCAATATGTTACTGCAGGAATTGCTGGATCTGATTTCGTGTAAGTGAATTACAATTTATACAACGCATTTCACTTGTTTAACATTATTCAATTCGGGAAAATAGCGAAATTATATGTCGCTTCTGTGTAAATAATAAATACACACATAACAATATACTATAAGTTGAAGGAATAAAGCACATCGTTTTCGATGTGGGGCAACAGAAATATGGTATATAAGCATGATCACGGTAAACCATTGTTAATATCAATTCACTATGTACAGATTATTTCACACTTATACCGGATGACACCAGTTAACTTCTTTATTTTGGACAATTTGTATTTCAAAAGTCTGCCGCTTCTGTGAAAATAATCAATCCACACATAACAATGTACCAGAACTACAAGTTAAAGGAAAAAAACCGCATCATTGTTTTCGAAGTTATGCAACAACGAAGAGTATGGCATTAGGTGGAATATTTTAAAGAATTATTCGACGTGCATTACTGCATAGAATCACATTATTTTCACACCTTAATTAAATAGGTTGATTTTGTACCGGTTTTATTGTAGACTGTTTACACAGCGAAAATCCGCAGCTTTTGTGAAAATGAACATTCTGAATATCAGTGTCAACATTGTTAAATATGTAAGCTGTTAGGAAAAGCAAATTGCTGCAAGATATAACGGACGGCATAAATATGCGAATCAAATTAGCAAAAATATGGGAGAAAACAGCCACTGTTGATATTGTGTGCCTTATTTATCACACAATGTCCATTTTGTGCTCGCAAGATAGCTGATGACCCTCAGAAATTCATTAATGCCGTTAAATGATCGGCCCATCCGACCAAAGTCGGTAATTTTATTTATGACCGCTATATATATATATATATATATGCGAGAAAGCGGTCATTATTGATAATGCGTGCCTGTCATTGTGTACCTGATTTTTAAGTAATCAAACGAAAGCTGATGATCCCAAGAATTCATTATTGCCCATAAGTGACCTATCCATCCAAAATTGGTAAAGTTATTCATGATCACGATGTAGGCCTAGCTCGGTTTACGACGAAATCAAAATAGGGTCCTGCAGAAAATAAAAAACACATTTCCAGAATGAACACCTTCACTGTTGATGATTCACTATGGTCATATAAACATATTCTGCACACTCACGTCCATCAGAGACAGGAGTACTCCAGGAATTGGTTGAACAACTGCAGCGCTGTCGCACCCGCAAGCTAAGAAATTCTGAAAATACATTGAAAATTCCTATTAAGAAAAGGGTGTGACACGGAACAAATTATTTTTGCTCTTTAGACACCAAAATCTGGAACTCTTTGCCAGAGGCATTGAGAATAACCAGAGACATCCAAACTTCAGAGATGACCTGCGAGCATATTTTTTTCTTTTTAAATTTGTAATAGATGTAGGTCCTTTGATAAATGATAGGTATACATACAGATAGTTAACTATATATGAATAAGTTCCATACTTTTAACCATGTAATTTATTTTCTCGTATACACTATAAGTTTTTTATAGAATTCCGAATCTACTTTTTATGTTACCTTCCTTTCAGCCAACCTGCTTGTTTTTGATATCTTACTTGCTATTTTGCATGTCGCTTGTACTAGCTCTTTAGAGCTAATGTTATGATTTTATTATGTGCGACTTGAAATACAACTTAACTTATTTTATATTTTGTCTCTCTGACGTTGATGCTGGGTTTAATTAACAATTATTCAATAATAATAAGAACTAATATTATTATTCAGTCAACACAGTTATGTTCTGCCGTGCAAAGCCAAAAGACAGCATCTGCTCACTTTAAACGTAAGCAGATACTGCCTCTTGGCTTTGCGGAACAGAGTTGTTTTGTTGATGCCGGCTGAGGAGCCTTCCAGCAAACAGGAGACATTGACCCAATGCTGAGGCAATGTTGGTCCACCGTCTGCGTCGCTGGACCAACACTGCCCCAGCATTGGGTCAATGTCCTGTGTTTGCTGGGAGCTCGGGCCTGGTGTTTTTCTGACGTTTTTTCTGGGATTTATGTTGACAGATCGCGGGCAGGTGCGAGTATACCTGACACTTCTCTGGTCACTGTGGGGACGCAAGGCTAGCCTAGGGATCCAGATCCTGGTGCGGGCGTACCTCACACTCCCGGTGACTGAGAGGACACGAGGTGCGGGATCCACCACGGCCGGGATCACAGCAGTCCCATGATGTCCGGCAGCGTGGACTCTCCTGTTGATCCCTGCTGATTTGTCGCTTGTTTCCGGATTGTAAACAGACGTACGGGAGGATGTCGGGATCTGCCAAGACAAGCATGGTTTCACGCCGGGCTATTAGTGATCCCATCACGGCGGCGGCGGGTGTGCTCACCTCCCCCGTCCTGGGCCGGGCCGCCAGTACCGGGGTGGACGACTGTGATCGCGTGTCAACCTCCCATCTGTCCGGCAGGACGGCATCCCGCTCCCCAGCCGCGGACAAACCAGCCGCGTCGCTGAGTCCCGCGCTGCGCAAAAGACTGGGAGATCTAGCCAGCGCCCAGGAGAAGCACACCAGCGAAGAGCTGAGGGCGAGATTCGCGGGGTACACCCGAGCCCCAAAATTGGGGCAGTTGAGACGTAACGCCAGGTCGGTGACCCCCCAGCCCAGGTCACAGGGGTCGACAGGGATGGATACCCAGGATATATCTAGCATGGACGCGGGGGGCTCCCCTTTCTCCTCACACGGGGCCTCCCTGTCCGTGGCCTCTTCGCCGGGGACATCCAGGTCCTCACTCGTCAGGAGCTTCGCCATCACCTCCAAGGGATTAGTGAAACAGGGCAGCAGCCTGGCTTTGCCTCGAACACTGAGCTACTGCCAGCCTAGCCCGGATTTATCGCGGTCCCCGTCCCCCTCGCGGATCGCTGCCGCGGTGGGGATCTCGCCCAGGGAGTGCGAGGAGCGAGACGTACATCCCGTGGTGATGATGGGAGGTCCGGGAGTCGGCAAGAGGTCACTAATCCGGGAGTTTATCCTGCCCGGATGTGACCCCTTTCAGTCTATGTGCTCAGGTGAGATTTTTATTCAAATATTTATATAATCTCTGGAGACGTTCACCCAGTGTTGATTTAATGATGGCTCAACGTCTCAAGCGATGGAACAATGTTAAAGCAGCATTGAGTGGACTGCTAATATGTTTGCTGGGGTTTTAACCCTGGAATCTCTACAACGCTGAAATATTTTTGTAAAAATGAAGACCAAAGTGTTTTTCAATTTCAACTCCTCATATCAAATGTCTTAGTTATGGCTCTTTCTGTTTCATTTGCATACCTATATATGTTATGTCTACGGATATTATATATTTTTTTAATTCTGTCAGTGTCGGGATCGTCTTTAGACGTCTAACGACGGTCCCCGCGCTGAATGGATTAAAGCCTGATGATGCATCAAGGCATCCTTTTGCAACTCCGAATACTATTATTACTGATCGAATTTCCGACACATAGAGGTCTTAGAGAACGAGCATTTTCATGGATGGAACTGTTTGAATAATAACTATATTTTGCCACCCACTTCAAGTCATCTTACAAATCGGAAATTGCGACAGCAACTCGCGGCTTGTGCTGGAGTTATTCAAAAGCTAATATACATTACAATGTTGTTATCTCATCATAAGTGATAAAATACCACATTTGAGCTGCACTGTTTAGTTGTTGTGAAGTGCGTCTCATAAATCTGACGTAAATATAAATTGTTTTGTCGAACACCATTACACATGCTGTTATAACCTATGGCAATAACGCAGAGGGTGCTGACTACTGACGTCAAATGCCTTCACGCTGATTGGAAGCGACGGTTAACGTCATATGCAAATCTTGTAGGCCTATGTAATATACAACCCCTTTTAATAAACACCTCAGAGAAGGGTGTTTTCCTTCACTCGCCCAATAAGGGGTTCCGAACATATCTAGCTGATTTACCCCCAGACATGCCCAGACGGTTATTAGAGACTTGAGGTCGCTATGCAATTTCATTCTGAAACACCGTGGCCTTTCGCACAGTTATCCTCGGTTCGGATAGTCCCCAGAGTAACAATAGCTTAGAGTAACCCCATTCTGTCCCACGTGAGAGACATAATGTCAAACACTTTATTGTCGGTAGTTTAACATGTTTAAGATGTGTCTATATTGTGTTTTGACCAAACCTTCAGCATAGTACATGCATGATATATCCCAGTAAAAAGATACACTCAATGTTGGCTCAATGTTGGGCCAGCGTCACAGATTATGGTCCACTATTGACCCAACATTGGGTGTATCGTTTCAACTGACAATTACTCAGCATTTGTTTCACTTTTTATTAGTGGTTATTGGTAAAGTTATTGGTAACAGCGATAACAAATGTCATATCATGACAAGTAGTCTTTTAAAGACAAGTCAGACATGCTGATATTAACCCTTTACTCGCTACGGTATCTGATTTAATTGTCACCCACTAGAAGTTGTGTCTCACTACCGCGACCCACAGCTTCAGGTGGTTAAAAAATACTCATGCATATTTGTTTAATTTGAGACCAACCATTTGCAAATCTTTATGTAAACACTCATTCTATTCGCAATAACAGCGATTTAACCTGCTAATAAAACAGTTTCAAAACGACTACAGTATTAACTTTTTATGCGTCAATTTTTTAATTTTGAATTTTCACTCACTTGAATTTGTGTCTTGCTGACGCGATCCACAACTTCAAGTGAGTGAAAATTATTCAGATTTGACCAAATGGAAGTCAACGATTTTGAAATCTTAGTGATAGATGTCACGTTTTGTTCAAAAGCTGGTGTTTG